>JBBBDQ010002951.1:310000-322500 GCA_037127315.1 Ascarosepion bandense | reverse complement strand
CACCAAATCTTGTCTTGCATTCTGATTTTGTTAAACAGCACTCAGACTGGGGAGGGGTGGAAAAGAGGGGTGTAAGGTTTTCATTTCCCTCACTGTATAACCCTTACCATCTTGAATTAAAAACAATTACATTTATCCATTTCGACTTCACACCCACTTTTATTGTCTGCCTGCTCTTATCAGCTGCCCTGGTAATCCAGTACACAGGAAATTCTCAAGGCCTCATTTCAACCTAGGGTCACACATCATCAAAACCCTTTGACAGTTATATAAATAATTCTGTACTTGCATCTGTATTTTCCACCTGTTAACATTTCATCTACTCTTCCTATACAAAACTAATTGTATTCTCCAATTTTAGAGAAATCTTTTCTAATCTTGAAAATCACTCAAATTTACCAGCCAACTGAAAATAGGGTAACATACATATATATATATATATATATATATATATATATATATATATATATATATATATGTGTGTGTTTGTGTATATGCATGTAGACATGTAGATAGTGTTGAGTTTTGATAATGTTTAGTGCCTAGAGTTTTGTTTTTCAGTAGTTCTGCTGATAAAAGGGATTTTTGTAGGCTGATTTTTTTTGTGTGGGGAAGTGCTCGATATTGAGTGGAAATAGGACATTGATGGTTTTAATGCTTAGAAGTTGTCACTTTAACTGAGCTGCTTCATTCGGACTTCAATATTTTTTTAGGACACTTATGTAATTACTCATAGGGGCTAGTTTTTTTTTCTGTTGTGTGCTTCATTTTTTCTTATTTACAGGGGACCTAGTGCAGTTTGATATTTTGTGGGATTGGTCTTATTTGTGATTGGTTGGTTTTCTTTTTATTATGCAGGAGTTTGATCTCTTTTTATTGTTTTTTAATGTATGCATTAGCAGCTATCCATTTAATTGTTTTATGTTGGACAGGTGTCTGCTTAAGTGCTTTTTTTAGCTGGCTTGTTCTTGTCATTTAGGTTGAACTCTTTTCTATTGTATTGGTTTCTTTTTATTGGCTTGATCTCTTTCTTAGTGTGTTGATATATTTGGCCATTTAAGGGTTCCTTTTTTTTTCTTTTTTTTGTTACAGTTGAGTGTTTGTCTTGTGTGTGTAGTGTGGGCTTTATGTGTGTTTTTTTTTCTGTTTGGTGGTGGTTATATTATTTTCTGTTTTGTCATGATTGTGTATTTGTACGTGTGTGTGTGTATCTACAGAAATTATAACATGAATATGTTTTAGTATCTCTACAAAAGAAGGTATTTTGATTCAACACTTCTTGTCTTGTCACGTGATGAGGTTTATTTCAAGTTGAAGGGTTTTAGAAGGTTAAAAATAAACAAAACCCCCTTAATCATGAAGGCATTGTTGCGTAGACAGTGTGGACCAATCAGAATAAAGTAACTTCTAATTTGAAGAATATGTGAGCAGGCTCAAAAATAATTTGAGGGGTCATTAATATTAATATTTGATTAAATTGAGATCAGCATTATTAATTGACTATGAGATTCATTTTATTTTTATGGCAAATTTTTAAAAATGTGGTAGTTTTGTTTTTATTTGATTTTTATTATTTATTGTTATTTGTATAAGAATGTACATATTTGTTTGCATGTCTACATTTTCCATTAATTCTTCATTTTTATTTTCTCCTCCTGCTCTTTATTAATGTTCTTGTTTCAAATTCTTCCCTACCAATTAACCCCTTGTATCTTAACTGCTTTCCTGCCTTGCCTGGGTAGATAATTATTAATAAAAAAAGAGAAAAATTATTCTAGTATCTAAATTTATTTATAAATGGAACTTTGTCTGTGTATGTATGTGTGTGTCTGTTACCTATAAACTCCGAAATGGCTGAACCGATTTTCTTGAAAATTTACACAGTTGTACTATAAGTGTCTGCGAGTATTCTTAGCTAGGTTTTGTGTCGAGGTACTCCCGATAAATATCGATAATCGAAAAAATCGGGTTATAGAAGGAGTGGTCCGATTTTAATCAAATTTGATACACTCATAGACAAAGACATAAGAAACGATATTCAGAAGTTTCAAGGTTGCAGTTCTTACAATAGTGCAGAAAATTTGATAGCAATACCAGGAAATCAAAATTTGACTTACATCCATTCGTTTTCCTTTCAGTCTATGGTTTCACTTTAACTGGAAACAACTATTGCTAGTCTTTTGTGCCAATGTCCAAAGAGTCTGAGCTCCAGGACCATGGATTAGTTTTAAAGCTTTCATTACACCTGAGCAACGCTGGGCTATACTGCTAGTAAAAAATAAGAAAAAAATTATTCTAGTATCTAAATTTATTTATAAATGGAACTTTGTCTGTGTATGTATGTGTATGTGTGTGTCTGTTACCTATAAACTCCGAAATGGCTGAACCGATTTTCTTGAAAATTTACACAGTTATACTATAAGCATCTGCAAGTGTTCATAGCTAGGTTTTGTGTCGAGGTACTCCCGATAAATATCGAAAATCGAAAATCGAAAAAATCGGGTTATAGAAGGAGTGGTCCGATTTTAATCAAATTTCATACACTCATAGACAAAGACATAAGAAACGATATTCAGAAGTTTCAAGGTTGCAGTTCTTACAATAGTGCAGAAAATTTGATAGCAATACCAGGAAATCAAAATTTGACTTACATCCATTCGTTTTTCTTTCAGTCTACGGTTTCACTTTAACTGGAAACAACTATTGCTAGTCTTTTGTGCCAATGTCCAAAGAGTCTGAGCTCCAGGACCATGGATTAATTTTAAAGCTTTCATTACACCTGAGCAATGCTGGGCTATACTGCTAGTAAAAAATAAGAAAAAAATTATTCTAGTGTTCTTTATAAGTGAATAAAGAAAACATTATTTTCTTTCACTGCCAAATTCAACAAAACATGTATAAAAGAATGTTTGTTTCCCTTGTTATGTGTAATGACTGTGTTGGTATTATGTTCTTTTCTTTTTTATTTATACAGCCTTCGGTGCGTTTGACTCCCGGTGCAATTTTATACGCAGGGAAGAACCGTGATGGAACACACATTTTAGTGAGTAATTAGTATTAATTTCACTTAAATATACTATATCTGTTCAATAATAATTGTTACATTTACATATACGTTTCATATGTGCGTGGGTGGTACAGTGGATATCGGCACGGAACGAGAAACCGGGGAGCCGAGTTCGAATTCCAGCTGAATCCATTGTATTCACTTACGCGCAAATACCCTTGGGAAAGGTATTAATCCGTCTCTTCCTCCCAGTTATGGGTTAAATAGCAGGACAGATTGGGTTCTATAGCCTTGGCTGGCAACCAGTCTATTGCAGAAAGCAATGGCAACCTACTGCGGGATAATCTTCTGCCCAGTCAGTCATGTCTCTTTCGAGACATGATCGCCCAAGCGTGTATCACGTATGGCACTTAACTGACACTTAGATGCCACAAGTATTACGTAGCAGACATTGTTTATACATGTTTTTTTTCTCAATGATTTCATTTGCTATTATTTATTAATGAAATTTGAAAACTAAATTATTTGTTAATTTGAAATACAATAATTATTAGAAAATATATTTAGTTTAAACACAGGAGGGATCATGAAATTCTTTTTAAAAGGCCAATATATTCTTTTTTCTATTAACATGCAGGTTACCAGATAGAAAGGGAAATCAACTGTTGTTAAAACAGATTTACATTTCAATTTCATCCCAATGTGTGTCAATGTTCATTTACATGTACACATATATATCTTAATTTGGTGACAAACCTAAAAATAATTCTACAAAATTAAAAAAAAATTTCTGTAAATAAATCTGTTACTAAATAATTTATGATGCATTTATCTATTTAATTAATTATTAATGATTTAATTATTAATTTAAGGGTTTAAAACATTACCTTTTTTGTTGGGGGGGTGTATCCCTTGTTGCTAATTTTTTGTGGGGGGGGGTGTATTCCTTGTTGCTAATTTTTTTGTGGGGGGTGTATTCCTTGTTGCTAATTTTTTTTGTGGGGGGGGTGTATTCCTTGTTGCTAATTTTATGAGTTTATTGTTCATCGCAGGATAAGGGTTGTCAAAACTGAGTGAAGGTGGGGTAAACATACTGTTTTAATTTCTTTTTCGAACCAGTTCAAACTAAGTATGTGTGTATGTGTGTGTTTATACATTAAAAGGTACAGGTACATGTGAATCACACTTGTGAAATGCAGTTAAAAACACATAAGCCATTGCACCTCAAATCACCTAAAGGCCACATGTGACTCTTAGAAAAATCTGAAAAAATTTACAAACATTCCTTGATCAAATTTATTGATTAATCCCAAATATTAGACTTCTATCTTGAAATAGTTTGAAAATCAGAACATTTACTGCATTTTTGCATTTTACTAAATAGGCTTTCAATGATTTTCCAATATTCATAGTTGATCCAAAGATGCATTGCCATAGCCAAGGACGCATTTCAAAAGCTAACAAGAGTACTGAAAGACAGGAAAATCTCACTGGAAACAAAGAAAAGAGTGCTGGATTGCTATATGATATCTGTTCTTCTGTATGGAAGTGAATGTTGGACGATCTCTTCAAGGATGAAGGAGAGGTTTGAGGCAGCAGAAATGTTGTTTTACAGAAGGATGCTGAGGATACCATGGACTGAGCAATGTGACTAATGACAAGGTGTTGGAGAGGGTGGAAACGAGAAGAAAACTCTACTTAATATAAGGAAGAGACAGATGAGGTTTCTGGGAGATGTAACGAAGGAAGGCCTGGAGAATTTAATACTCACAGAGGGAAAGAGGAACAATGGAGAGCAGTGTGAGACCTACTTGATAGGTCTGAGCAAATGGATAGCAGAGTGGGGTTTGAGAGAGATACCAACAAGAAGAATTTTGAGAGTGACAAGAGACAGATTGAAGTGGAAGTCCATGATCGCTTAAATCCTGAATGGACATGGCAGATGAAGAAAAAAATCAACCATTTGTCCGTGCATGGAATACTGTTGTCATATCTGGTCAGGCACCCCAGCTGTTCCTCTCAGTATTCTTGACAGGCTCCAAAGGAGAATCTGTAATGTGATTGGTCCCAACCTGGCAGCTCGACTCCAGCCACATTCTCATTGGTTTCCTTTCATAGCTGAATAGATTCTTATGCAGTAACTAATTTTATTTCTTTTATAGGAATGTCAGTGTTACTCTGAAAATTGCTCTATGTATATTTTATTTCGTATAATAATTCATTAAATTAATTTAAAAATTTTCTGAAGGTTATCGAGATTGACATACTCCTGAAGAAGGCAAAAGAACCCAATGATTGAAATGTGGTAACAAATCCTAAGATAAAGACCTTCTAGTTGAACAGTATTTGTTTTTCTTCTGTTTTTTGTAAAAGCTCAAAGTTCAAATATTGAATTTTTTTTTTTTTTGGTTCTACTTTATTGACATGGTTGCAATATGATCTTCTTTTTTCATGTGTTACTAAAACACACCTTTCTTGTTATCTATCTTTTATGCTATTTATCTTCTTTTTTGCTTGTCACAACGTGTCTTTAATCTCTGACTTTTCTATTTGCAGAGATCTGCCCAATATTTACATAAAGAACTTCCCGTCCGAATTGCGCATCGAATTGGAGGATTTCGGGGTTTGCCTTTCATTGTGGGTTGCAACCCAACCATTTTAAAAGTGGTAAGTGTAAGGGCTTTCCATTTTCATATGTTCACAACCATAGATGTATGCTAACACATATGCATATTAAATAGTTCATCCACTTGTGACAAAGTTAAGGTTATATCTTAATTATTTTTGGTCAGTGTTTTTGTGTGACCCATTACACACACACGAACCTTGATCTGAAACATGCACTTTACTTTTTCATTTACAAGACTTTTCCCTTACTGCTAGTGTGGGTGAGATATATACACACATTATTGGCCATAATTATTAGGCTACCCCAGTGTTTTAAAAAATGATGTATTTCATACTATTTATTAGTATTTATTGCCAAGTGAATAATTGTAAATGAAAATAGAATGGTTCTTTTGTTAATACTGCACAATAACATGTACATCAAATGAATTTATAAATATTTAATAATTACCTATATTGCAGGTACGTCAATGAAAGAATGAAGAAAATTTAGGATGATTTGGATGAGTTCATCTTCAGTTCCTTGCCTTGTAAAATTTTGCAAAGTAATAATAACAAAAGAACAATTCTATTTTCATTTAGAATTATCCACTTAGCAATAAATAATAAAAGTAGTATGGTATACATCATTTCTTTTAAAAATCTGGGGGTGGCCTAATAATTATGGCTGGTGGTAGTGTGTGTATACATATATATATATATATATATATATATATATATATATATATATGGAACCCTATTACAGAATTGTAGAAAAAATGCCATTAATTACTTACTCAGAATTTGACACATTTTTTTTTTTTTACTTTGACCAGCTCCAATAATTTTCATATTTATATATATATATAAACGAATCAGCAACATCATATGTGGCATGCTGTATTCTTTGAATTTGTAGGTGACTAAGATTTGTTGTTAGCTACAAAATTTTGGGAAAGTACTTATTGACAAATAAACTTGAAATTAATAAATCTAATTTTTGTTTTTTCTGGAACGAATGCTTCATTATCTAAGTGATCAATTTTAATTTCCTCATTTAGTTTTACAGTTAACCTTTGACCAGGGGATTGTTATACAATACTGAAATTCTCAAAATTTATTACTTATATTTTTCACATATTTAATCAAGTATACAATATTATAAAAATATGCTTAGCAATAGTGATACATACATGAACATGTATATGAATGTCAAGAGTAGCAAGCTAGTTCTCCCTGTTTATTTCATGCATTGACTTCTACAAGTTTTATGCATACATATAACAACATCTGTGTCACACACATTCTCACACCAGACCCATTTTGTTTCTTCTATACTAACGCAATTCATTCAGTTGTACTGTAAAGAAGATACAAAAAATATCTTGTGTGAAGTTGTTTTGCAATGAATCTTTGTAATTCTTTTTTCAGTTTGAAAGAAAAGTAATAAAAAATTATCTAAATTTGTAAAGCTGTGCTGATGATTGACTTATTTTTTCACTTATAGATGCATAATATGCTGTGTGTGTATGTGTGTGAAAATAAATATACATGAGGGTACACACATGTATAATATTATTCAGGTGTTAGGTGTTAATAAAACAGTGCTCAATGTAGTATATTTTTTTTTTAATCATATCACCCCGAGCAAGGTGGTAATGCCATTGATGTGCAGGGGGCTACGTAAGAGTGAAAAGATTGGAAGAGAGAAAACCGGAAACCACATCCTAAACAGGGAACAAGGGATGAGCCTCTTCACCTGTTCAATAGATGTGGGTGGAGTGTGAACCGGGCAATAGTTTAGTCTATATATATATATATATATATATATATATATATATATATATGCAAATGAATAAGGAATGAAGAAAATATTTGCAATGTTCAAAACATTAATTTAAAACAGTGCTCAATATAAAAATAGAGCAATGAATATTTATTATAAATTATACTTTAGAACATATAAAGAAACAAGAGGAAAGAGCATGACCGATATCTGTATTTGCCTATATTTTACTTCTTACCTAAATTTGAGGTCTATTTCTCTTTGAGCCTTTTTTCATTGGCTCTTTGCTTTCGTTTCTTTCTTTCATTTCTTCCTGTTTGCTTTTTATTTTCTCTGTGTCCTCCTCTTTCCTCTCTCTTTCTCCACTTTTTTAATTTCTCCTTTTGTTTTTTCATCTTTCCTATCCTCTTTACCTCATACGTAATTTTCTTTTCCAATAATAAAAGAAAGTGAATCTTTTCACTTTCATGTAGCCCCCTGCACATCAGTGGTGTTACTTGCTCGGGTAATATGATTAAAAAAAATATATATATATATATATATATAATCATTCAGCTTGCTTCCAAAGCTCGTTAACCCTAGTAACTGGCTTCTCGAATGCCACACTGAGTGCAAAATATATTCTGCATGACCTGAGATGAAATATCATCCCACAATAATAATCATACCCGTATTTTTGAGTTGAATGACTGACTGACACCTGTCTATTATCAGGTAGCGGAATTTCTTTGTCTTTCATCAGATCTGTAGATTGCTTAGATTGCTCAAAGCATATTAAAAAACCGCTAAACCTTATAAAGATGGTGATGTCTGCTGATTGTGCCAAGAAAAAAAGTTAGTTATAATATTAATTCCAGATTGAGAAAGAGGGTCATAGAGAGAGATAAATAAACAAGTTACAGGAGATGCCAAAGAAAGGATGTAAAGGATTTAGGGTTGGGGATATAAAATAGATAAGTGGATAGGGTTTATGGGGGTAGATGTCAATTGACATTGCATTTAAACTTTTGGAGATTGTAGCCATCAGCAAAGCAAGTATATGGAAGGTAATTCCACAGATGGGAAATGCGAGAAAAGAAACTGTTAGAGTAGAAGATGTTATATATGTACCTCTACAGAAATGCAATACATAAAATTTAAAGTGAATTTATAAAAATTAATAATCTTTCTGGAACTTTTTATTTTAGTTTTAATTTTAAGCCAATAGATTAAATTTAAAAATACAATGCATTATTTCAAAACTAATTAAATTAACTGAAAGAAGTTTTCATTTTGAAATTGCTAAAATCACTGATTTTAGCATTATTTTTATCCAGCTGTTAACACAATATGATTCTTTTTATTAAAAAAAGTATTTCAAAAACAAAATATAATTTTCTGAAACTTCACTAGTCAATTGAAAGGACAGTTAATCTGATTTGAAATATTAATTTAAGTTCAAAATATTACAAAAATCCGTTTTTTTTTTTTTTTTTTTTTTTTTTTTGGTGCTGGTAAATGGAAAGAAAGTGTTAATAAATAGAATGATGGACATACTGAGAGAAAGAATGAAGATTTCTATTTTTCAGAGAACATTGATTCTCTAAACCTCAAAGATTTACTTAAATGGCGATATTATCACAAGAAGTCATTGGCTTTTAGGCTGACAGTTTATTGAAGACTCAGCTTTCAGAATACTGGCGGCTATGAAAACATGTATACAAATGGAATTTGTACTGTGACCAAGGCTCGAATTTGGGGTTCTTTGTGATTAAAGAAATTAATAGTGCTGACAGAATTGAGAAAATATCTGACCAAAAAACCATCTGGTAAATATCTCATTTGAAATGGAAAATTTTGCATAGGCATAAATTTTAAATAATTATTTTTAATTAATAAACTGTACCAAGCAGTTGAGAACCAGATTGGCTGAAGGGTAGCAGGGGGGTAGATACAGATAAAATACCAAGGAAGGTAGTGGAATTACCCACTGGGAAGTATTAGTGTGAGATGTTAATAAGAGAAAGAAGTTATCAGGGCAGATTGATACCTGTGACTGCTACCCATGGGAAAAGAGAATTTCTTGATTTGGAAATATTAATTTTCAAGGGCCAGACAACAAAAGGACTCTTGTTGGAAGATAGGGGAATCACCAACCCCACCAAACCATACCCACTCCATGCTGGTTTAGGTAAATATCTATAAATACAAAGGCTGAAAGCAGAGTAGAGAGAGATTGCAGACCCCATGATGAAAGAAGACCCACGTAGCCTGATATCACATGACTGCCTGCTTGACAAGAACCTTTTTTATAAGCTTTGTGTCATACTTAACTATGTGTTATGTTCAACTTAAATAGCAGGATGGAACGATAATTGTTTGCATGAAAAATTGATAGATTCTAACGTCAAGACTAACCAAGTATTGTATCAAAAGAACGTAAATGTAAGGTCAATAGACATCTATCTCACTAACTTGCATCTATTCTCTCAAGCTCTTTTTTCCATCTACTCCACCCCCATTCTCACTATTCTCATCTGACTATTACCCACCTCCTGACATTTCCTATAACTAATCAATCCCTCTTTCCATTATGTAACACCTTGCGCAACAGTGGCAATAGAATGTCTTGCTTGGGGTGAAATGATTAATATATATATATATATATATATAGATATATATAAAAGCCTTTAATTTTATTAAGTTATTTTCTTTTTCACTTGTCTCGTTTTGCCTGGACCAATCCAATAGAATGATTCCCAAGGATGATTTGATCTTTGCCAGCCTTATGATCAAAAACTAAATAAAACATGGGGTAAGGCATGGTTTGAATTGAAGCAGTCATCTCATTGATCAGTTGTGGGAGTTGGATATTGTTGTGATGTGGCTTGATCAAATGACCAGGTTCACTCATATATAGAAAAAGTGAGTCAGTTGTAGGAAGAAGTTAGTTAGTGTGAGCTGAGGGTTACTGTTAACCTGCGTGTTACTTGCTTACTCAACCATCCATACGATCTACTAGGGACTATTATATTGTATCTACCGAATAAGATATTATTCTATCATCTGTGTATTGGTTACCACTTCGATGATACAATAGATATATAGACAGCTGGCAGAGTGTGAGATAACAGCTGTTTACATTTAAGATGTTGACAAGTTGACAGACAGTAGTTTACTAATTTTTTTTCTATGGCAGATATTTATATGAATGGACTCACCAAAATATAAAATATTGAAATTTCTAGGGCATAAGGAAAGAAGGCTTAGAGAATTTGCTACTCATAAGACATTGGAGACAAGAGAAACAGAGGAAAGCACTAAATAACCTACCTAAAGAGTTTGTGTAAATAGTCGGTAGAACAGGAATTAGGAGAAATCACCAAAAGACAGGAAGTTGTGAAGATCTAAGATAACACATTCTGAAGGGAAATTTTTTTTTTTTATATTATGGAGTGGGCGGAGAAAGCAGCATGCAAGAGAGGATGGAGATTTGTGGGATAGGAGATGACTATTGACTTTACACTTAAATTCTTGGAGATTGTAGCTGTTGGGGAAGCAAGTAAATGAAAGGGAATTTTACAGGTGAGAAGTGTAAGAAAAGAAGCTGATGGAGTAGAATTTGCATTTACATTTTATTGGTTTCACAGTAAAAGGTTGGCACCTAGTTGTTTATCTTGTTGCTCGAGTAAATTCATATATAGAGGTCACCAGTGAGCTAAGTTCATCAAAGCAGAATCCGTGAAAGTATTTGTAAAAGTCAGTTAAGTGCCATACGTGATACACGCTTTGGGCAATCATGTCACGAGAGAGATATGGCTGACTGGGCAGAAGATTATCCCACAGTAGGTTGCCATTGCTTACTCTGTAGACTGGTTGCCGACCAAGGCTATAGAACCCAATCTGTCCTGTTATTTTACCCATAACTGGAGGGAAGAGATGGATTAATACATTTCCCAAGGCTATTTGTGCATAAGTGAATGCAATGAATTCAACTGGAGTTCGAACTTGGCTCCCAGATTTCTCGTTCCTTGTCGATATCCACTGCACCACAACACACAACATAGCACATAAAATAAAAATAAACACAAATAAGAATAAAATACAAATATAACAAAGATGATGAATATTAAAAATAGAAAGAAAGAAAAAGATATTTTAGTGTTTTATATATTTAACCAATTATCTTTTAACAAGAATTTCTACCATTTGCAATTTGAACTTTTTTCTGGGGAGATGCATCCTTTTGGGAGTCAGTTCCACAAAGCAACAGTTTTTGGAAGAAGCTGTTCATGGAGAACTTACATCTTACCACTGGAATTAGGGTGGTTCACTACAAAGTCTGTGGCATGGTGGATCTTTGCCATAAAGGTCAGAACTGTTGGAAATTAGGAATGTTAGTTTGTCTGAACATTTTCTATCGAAATAGTGATGGGGCAGGGTGAAGAAATTCACAGATAGAATCTCCCACCATAGACAGTTTATGGATTAATCCTTTCTTATTCTTTCAAAACAATTTTCTCACTTATTTAATTTTGGTTTGACTGATTTTCTTCATGATCTGCTACTATTTTCAAACTGAAGCTAATAATATATTTTTAGTCTAGACTAATAAACTAACTAAAAACAATTTTACATACTAGTGTGTCAGAAGTTTTTGTCTATAATTATTGTTACTTAAAAAGAAAACCCTAGTTTAATATTCCTTAATTTAAGGAAGTAATGAATCACACATACCATAACATAGTGACTTTTTATTTTTACTAAATGTTAGAATAAATAATTCAGGTATGTATCAACTTTGTTAGCTATAAACAAAGCTTAAAATGGAAATTTAAAATTTTGCAGAATTTTACTATTTTGAAATATTGTTTTTGGCAACTCTAGGCAATCTAGAATTAATTAGATTGTATTTATCATTAACTACACCCCTCACGCATTTCATATGCTTTGGAAAGACCCCTCACGCATTTCATGTTTTTGGGGAAGACCCCTCACGCATTTCATGTTTTTGGGGAAGACCCCTCACGCATTTCATGTTTTTGGGGGAAGACCCCTCACGCATTTCATGTTTTTGGGGGAAGACCCCTCACGCATTTCATGTTTTTGGGGAAGACCCCT